>CP139503.1:322209930-322241880 GCA_021014915.2 Artemisia tridentata subsp. tridentata
GGACACGAATGAGTCGTACTTTAAGTTGAAGGAAAAATAGCTAGCGATGAAAAGAGAGAAAATTGAACTCCAACGACAACAAGTGGAAATCATGGCCCAATCAAAACGGGAGCAAGACTTGATTTTCTACAATTCAATAATCAACCAAAGTTTGCCCCCACGATAACTACAAGAACTTTTGCAGCTTAAGGCATCAATCAAGGTACGCTACAACTTAGATTACTAGTTTAAGTTTTTAATAAGTATTGTAATGTTTAAGTTTTATTAGTTTAGATTTTTAATTTAGTATTGTAATGTTTTTATTTTTAATGAATTTTAAATTTGTTGTTTAAAATATTTGAATTAAAAAAATAATAAAAAAAAAAATAAAAAAAAAAAATAAAAATTAACTCGGTCACCGACTGTGGCAATTTGGTCGTGTCTGGTCATCGGAGAGAGAAAGCTGATGTGGCAGGGTCATTCTTGGTCACGACTGTATCCAGCCTTATGGGTTGTGATATTAGTACCCCAAAATACACGAGTAATACGGTAATACCTTCTCTTGTTTTTTTGTTTTTTAAAAATTTTTCTAATAATGTTTTATTATAAAATTACGAAACTGAAATTACGGAACATAAAAATATAAAGTTTAACAAGTTAAAAGTATTAAACTGACAAAAAATACGAAACAAAAACTGATAAAAAATTATGTTGTACTGTTAGCAATGATATAAAAAGGGGTGAGGATGGTAAAATGTGGCTAGGGGATAGCCATAACAAAACTCAAGGGAGTTGTTTTAAAGAATTTATGATTTGACAGAATTTAAATTGACTCGGTATTAGAGGTTGATTTTGTCAAGCAACAAAATTAATCCACTTAATTAGTAAATCAAAGTCAAATCTAATACTCAACCAATTAAAATTGTCTCAAATACTATGTTGAGCACAAAACCCAAAAAACCAAATTGAAACCGAAAAAACCAAGCCAAATGATAAAACTGACGGGGGCGATTTTGATTTAAAAAAAAAAACCGGATGTTGGGCGGTTTTTGTTACCTATGAAAATCTGGATTAAAAAAATCGCCTTGCCCCACCTTTATTTATTTTTAAAATTTTAAAATAATCTTATCTACTTAATTATTTTATTGAAAGATTCAATATATCTATTGAACTTTTGCAAAACTTGTTTGAAATGCCAAGACTTGCGGTTCATATTTCTATGGATTTTTATATTATCATTTTAAACTTTATTTGATAGTTTTGGATTGTTAGATGTTATGCTACTATTGATCTCGTTTGAATAATGTTGTATGAAAACATACTTTCTACGTTTGATGGAAAACTTGCTAGTTATAATTTCTTTATTGATTGAAATTACAACGAAATAATTATGAAATAAGTTAGGAGTTGTGATTGTTCATAACTAAGTAGCTTATTTATCGGTAAATCTAAAGTAAAAAACAATCGAATAAGAAACCGAAAACAAACTGATATAATGAGAAGAATTGAAAAAACCGAAACTCAACAGTTTGCAATTTTCAAACACCAAAGTTTTTGGCTCGGGGTTTGGTTTTAACCAAAAACCGCCCCATGCTCACTTCTATCAAATACATTGATAAGAATAATAAAGTCATAAGAGTACATGTTTAAATTGTAAAAAAGATATTTAAAAGATAAGGTAATATATAGGGTGCGTTTAGTTGGAGAAAAAATTCTCTTGTTTTCTATCTCTAGTTTTGTAAAAATTTGGAAGGGAAATTTATCTCCACAAAACAATTAAAAATATAGAAAACGAGTTTAGTTGATGTTTATATTTTCTATTTTGAAAAAGAAGAGGGAGGGTTGTGGGTTACAAAGGAAAACAAGAAAAACAACTTAAATTTGTTTTGTAATTTTTCTTGTTAAGCTAGGAAATAGGGGATTTTGTGTTTTGCAAAATATTTTGTTAGAAAACGCTTATTTGAACGCGTTCTCTATTTTCCTTGTTTTCCACAATTTCACAAAACATTTTGTGAAAAACAAGGGTGTTTCCCCCAACTAAACGCACCCATAGCTTTTCTGTATTGGCCTAAAACTTTTAAATTTTTTAATTATTAGTCACTATCTTTTACAAGGTAATTTGTAATTTTGTATGTTATTTCAGTTTTCACACACCACCAGCTTTATTCTTACCTATTTCATTGACTCAAACATATCATTTGAACAAAATATATCTAATGGACGTTGATACTTTCGTTATGTGAAGTGGTCAAGAACTTCCCATATTTAATGTCATACTTGATATCAACAAGTTTTTTTCTTAATAAAATAAGAAAAATGATAAGTGGACTTAATTACATAGACCTAATTATAAGCCTAATGATAATGAGATGACACGTGTGTTTGGTTAGCAAATTGAATTGAACTTTTATACTATTACGATTTTACCCCTAACAAATGTAGTTAAATTATGATAAAAGATCATTTGAGGACGAAATATTGCTTACATACAAAGGGACCAATCCCTACCTTCCATTCATTTTGATCTAATGGTCAAGATTAAACACAACATTTACACTGCAAGGGTATTCTGGTCACGTATATAAACTAAAAATCAGATTAAACTCTCATTAAACACACACAAACACACTTTAGTGCGTGTTCTCTCTCCCAGTTTCTCTCCATTCAACCGTCTTCAATAACTACTTTCTAAAACGCAATTTCCATCTTTAACTCATCAATTGATTATCAAAATCTTCTCTTTTCATTATCACTGTTATCTTCATGTTAACAAACAACCACGATTTGGATCAAATTTTGGAGATTCGATTTCTGATATGTTTCATCAAGGTAATCGATCACAATCAAATTGTTAATCATCAAATCTAAAGCTATACGATCAAATTATAATCTATTTCATTATGATTTTTGAAGAAAAAATTGCGGTTCAGTAAGTAACTGTACATCACACAGCAAACCTTTTGGTCTCCATTGTTGGATGTGTTAAAACTCTCGTGGGAGCTTTTAGAGTTTAAAATCATGTACTCCGTAGTTGTTATTGAACCTGCATCTTTCTGTGCACGTATGTCTTTTATGACAATAATTTTCTTGGCTATTTATTAGAGGCATGGTACGTGGATGAAATGGAGAATTTACATGATGATTTCATGCTCTCTTTTAATATCGAGATTGATTACGGTAGCATTAAGGAGGTTATCATCTTTTAAATAACCGATTTGCTATGTATAAGATTCTAGGGCTTTATGCAATTTTGGTATACGTCTGGGGTTTTTGCCATCATCATGCATATATATAGTATATGAATGCAGATTCATATGATTTTGCATGACAACAAATTTTCCGTGTTCTAACATATACTTGTTACAGGGACATGTTCCGCCACTGCAGCGTGTAGTACTAGACATCTTTCCACAATTACGTCCACCTAATCATCTTCCTTCATTGTGGACGGTCTTTTTCCAGAAGCTATTGCATTATCTCCCAAATTCTGATTCGTTTGTACATAATGGAGATGCTGCAAATTCTGATTCGTTTGTACTGACATCATCAACATGTTATTATTGTTATGACTATTAGTTTTGGTTTATTTTTACTACCTTCTGCATCCATAAGCTAATACTCAAGTATTATCTTCACAAGGATAACTAATCCACCAATCACAGTAATCAATCCCGGACCTTAAACCAGCGAATCTCCAACTTAATCCAAACCAAAAGGTGTTCTACATCTCCGTAGGCAAACTCAATCATGCCAATACACTTGTCAAACTCTCCATCCCATACATCTTCAATTTCAACATAGTTGCTCTGTCCGTCCATCCATCTGAAGGTGAGTAGTCGCCATAAAATCCCGAACTGGTCTTGAAGGTATTCTGCATTTCTTCTGAAAGTGTGAAACAAAACTCGATTTTTCTGACACGATCACTGCAGGTGCGCCAAGGAGCTTGAATAATCTTCTGTTGAAATAAATCTCTGCCGATCTTCCAAGTGAGCCACCAAGTTGAACTAATTCCACCACCTTGCTCCTGAGCTTCTCCACATCCGTCATAACCAATCTCCAGTCGTGCGTCTGATAGTTCGCCTCCCACGGTTTATCTGCATAGATGCATCACTAGCAATCTTTCTGTATAACCTAAGGACATAGCTGGCCTTCTTCTCAAGTAGAAACAAATATCCCTCTTAACTTTCCAAAAGTTCTCCAACTTATTCTTCATCCCTACCAAAATTATATTCTTTCGAGAAACTTACATCGAGTTCTTCTGACGTAGAAATTTTCAACACCAAAATACAAGGATGATTCCTGTGTTTCTCCTTCGTCCCTGAATATATACTAAATCGTCATACTATGACAATTGTCCAAACATTCATGAAATACACGATTCATCAAGCTCACAAGAATAGTCGGAGCAGTAGCCAATACGATTGGCATCAAAATGCTCATAGAGATTATAACGGATACTAATCAATGCTAGGAACATCTTGCTCCTTCACATGAAAATGGACATAATCAGATTACAAATCGATCATAGAGAAAACTTCACCCTGAAGTTGATTAGATAAGTCGTCGATAACGGTGTCAGTCCTAATCACCATACTACTAAGATTCCAGAATTCCAAGAACAACCTCATACCACCATCATTCTTCTTCATAACCAAACTGGAACACAACACAGAGACGCACACAGACGGATAAACCACTTCCTGGAAGTAGGTTCTTCAATACTCTTCATTCAACGTATGTCGTTCGTAAGGGATTTCGGAAATAGGCAAAACGTCGCTTACACATGAATAGAGTTCTGATTCAAATAACACACTGACCTCAGGCACTCCTCAAGACATTCTATGACTCCAATAAGTTCAAGGTATATGATGTAACTATTATCACGCTGGCCAGACGTCATAATACTTGCATCATATACACATGCCTTTATTGCAATCACAGTCTACCTCAAGTCGTGACAAAACACATTCTAATAAACGGATCAAAACAATTACATTCGAGAGGAAATCTTGGTAGTCCATCAAGGAATACATCAATTGGAATATCTTCACAGACGCGAGGGATTAATATACGGAATTTCAAAGCAACGGTGATCATAATAGTATGCCAGGTCAGAAACCTGGGCACGGAGTTTGAGTTTCATAAGTCGTCAGAGATGACAAAATCATAACTGTTGTTAGCATCTCAATGCTCAGTCAACAATTACATGACCAGAATTGAATCGAACATTCCCAAAGAAATCAGATTAGCAGAATGAAATTGATCTTCAAACATCCTCAACCGTACAGGATAATCTACACTCGTGATGGATAGTCACAAGATTCTCATAGAGATAGAATTAGGAATAGCAATTCAATAATGCAGAGGGGACTTAATGTGCTTAGTAAAAGCAAAAGACACCACATGATATGTCGTTCTCGCATCAAATCAAACCACGCAGCACGATCGCATAAGTAAGGAATACCCGAAATGGTACTTGATGTGTCAGTAGCCTGGTCCCTGGTCAGAGCAAACACTCGACCCTCAGCAGATTGTTGTCAATCATTCTCATTCTTACAGTTGTTACCATTCACTTTCGGACACTCTTTCGTCCGACGTCCACTCACACTACAACTGAAGCCGGCATCTAACGCCTTATAACATGATCACCCAGATGAAACTTCTCACAGTCAACACATGGAGGAGATGGAACCTGGTCCCACAACTTTTTCTACTCAGACGAACTCGAACATAGGGATCAAATCGAACAATGAAGACAAAGCAATCGTCAGGATCAAAATACGAAGGAAGAGATCGCGTCAAACGAGAAGCCTAATGTCTACTCAATATCCTCACAGGTCATTCTAAGGGAGGGAAACAAATCTTCCTATATCCGTGGTTAAAAATTATCAGAGTTCTCATAGGATTAGCAATGGATTATGCAGATTCAAGTAGTATCAGATGATACATTCTATATCCAGCATAAGTAATGAATTCACAGAATGTGTCAAACACATGACAGTTGAATGACCTTCGGGATGGTCGGAAGGTATCAAACTGTTTATCAAACAACTCGGAGATGGAGGTCAAAATCAGGAAATGAAACCTAAATGGTGTAAGGTATTCATGCAGTTCTCGAGGATTTCCAAACTTACTCGGTTACTAAGCTCAAGTTGCAAAACTTTCTAGCTTCTGAAACAAATGTTCTTACAAGGCATATCTAAAGGCATAGGCACGAATCAGAATGATGCGGAAGCAATGCTACTTACATAGATGTCCTAGTCTACCCATTCCTCACCGGTTATAACTTATGTTCCTATGGGGAGATCCTAAAGCAATTTCTCAAAGGTTGTCTTATGAGCGCCTACAGTGGAAACTTAGTGGTCCAAACTTCACAGGTCAAGGGTAAATGTATTACAAGTCGCAGCCTGTCTCTCTGATACCATAATTGTAACACCCCAACCCGATAAGGGTAGAAGTATTATGTTATGGTGACATATCAAAGCAAACATAAGCATAAGACTTAAATAATACAAATAAATTTTAAGGTTACAAGGGAAAATCTGAAATTACAAGGTTACAAATGAGGATAATAACAAAATACTAAGTCTGAAATACAAATCTCTTCTAGTCATGTCTAAGTCCAGAATAGCTAGTAAGGTCCTCTAAGTCCAAAGTACTCTCCACTCATAACCCAGCTTCCAACTAAAACCTGCCGCAGGAAAAGAAATGCGGCTGAGCTTAAAAAGCCCAGTGAACATATATATACATAACATAGTATAACGGTAAATAAGCATAAGCAACGAAGGAAAAAGAATACGAAACGAAAAGCATAATTATGAAATCAATACGAATTTCAAAGACAACTAAGAGTCAAGAGTGCATGAGAACTGAACAAGAAATGAATCAAGAAATGAAATGAAAACAAAGGAGGGTTCATAAAAGGATGTGCCATAAGAACTCCATACATAATCTAACAAATCATACAAACACATATCAAGTATACGAAGAGGGGAGACCTCTAAGTAAATAAAATAAAGTGTGAGAAGGAGTGCAAGGCACACACCACCTGGTCACCATAATCACATAAAACATAAAACCTAGGATGCATCCATACGCTCCCTAACATAAGTATGTATGTTAGCTCAAGACTAAGCACACATAAGGTTGGCCAATAGTAAATGCGTTATAATACATATACATAAGGGGGAACGCCGTAGATCTATCACACCTCTACGGGGGTGTCATGCCTAAGGTGCCATCAAAGACATGGTCCTAGTACCTCTAGAACTAGTTAAGCTCAGGCACGGAATATCATATCATACAAAATCAAAACTAGCATGGCAAGAGAAACGAGAAAGTAACTCAAATAAGCATGGCAAACACATAAGCATAGCATGGCAGAGACATTTAAATAAATGTCAGAAGGGATCATAGGAATAACAGTCATACAATGAATGTCATGAATCAACTAAGGAAAACATAGCAGGCATAGGATCACTAGAAGATATCCCTACTGAGAAGGGAAAGAATATCTGTACCTTGCACAATACGCAAACAAAAGCAATGAAATGAAAAGCAACAGAAGGTCACTCCTTCTTCAACCGATCTACAAATAACCATAAGTTTTACTTATAAGTTTCATATAATCATAAGGTCTCATTTTAGTTCTCTTCCCATATTTAGTAACTTTAGTTATTAACATTCCCGTTTATCAACTTAAAGTATTAAAGATGACCATAATTAGTAGTTTAAGGTTCATAATGCCATTTACATAAGTTTAGGGTTCATAATGTAGTTTCCATAACTTTAGGGTCTATTATGCAAATATTACAAGTTTAAGGATTTTAGTGCCATTATGATAAGATTAGGGTGTAAAATGTAAATATTATCAAGTTACAGGTTTTTACAAGTTAAGTCCTTTAGTTTTAGAAAAATGACAATTTAAACCCTTTTAGTTTGGAAAATAAACATATAACACCATTTTAATCCTTTTAACCCTTAACAGTCTTTTATACATACGGATTCAACACATTTCAAATAATTTATGAATCACATTAATACTTCGAAGTAAAATCTATAAAAATTCACACGCGTTCCTCAATGTCTTAAGTATTTTATTTAATTTTTCTAGATTTTATTAAGTAGTACAACTATGGATTAAAATCACTTAAGCCAACTCGTTCAGAATTCTAATCAGTTTTAACATACGAAAAGTTTGTAATTTGTAACCCCTTTAGAAAAATTTAGAAAAATCTATAAAAATTTCAGTAATTAATAGACATATGCAATATTTCTCAGTTAAAAGGGTACCTCCTAATTCGACATGGTTTGCAAATTAAAATTCATAAACACGGACTATTTTTCCAGACATACGAATCCGTTTTGACACTTAATTTTCTAAAAATCAAAAGGTTGCCTTCCCGACCTCTAAAAATTACAAGATTAATTTTCCCAGATAGCTCTTTCATTGAATTTAATTTTAGGCTCTAAAAACACCCAAATACACATTACCATCATTTTTATACACTCGATTAAAGTCGGAATAATATCCAGATCAGTAGCAGTTTTATGATTTCATGTATTCTTTTAGGGTTTTTGTCATTCCAATCTTTAGCTCTTGACACAAAACGATCATAGATGAGTTTATAGCATGTCTAGGTCGATTCATATCAGGTCTTACATAATCAAAACAATTAAAATCATCATACACACACGTGGATCGATTATACATATTATGGTTTTAGGGTTTTTATGATCGTTATTCTATGTGACCAATTTTATTATCATATGTGACATCAAAACTTGATAAGAACACAAGAATATGACAAGGATTGAACAAGGGAGGATGATACAATACCCTCGTAACGTGATCAAATACAAGAACAACACACGAATCACCAACTCCTCTTTTCCTCCTTCTTCTTTGGTTCGTACAGCAGCAAGAACAAGAGAACAAATGGTTCGATTTAGGGGTTGTAACAATTCGTATGAATGATTTGTGACAAGAATAAAGTTACCTTAACTAATATGAGCAAATATTAAGGCCTTCTTGTGGTTGTTTTGGATCGACAGCAGCAGCAGCAAGGACAAGAAGAAGCAGCCGAATTTTTGTGATGAGAGGGAATTAGGGTTTGATAAATTTCCGGTATTATGGGATAGGGAAAACCGTATAATGATTTTGGTGTATTTAGGGAAGGGATCAATTATCATTATGGGCCAATGAATGCATGTTTATCTCTTGATTTTGGGCCGAAAATATTGAGGTATGAAGCACAAAATGTTAACTAGTATAGGGCTTAGATGAAGGGATTTTATTTTGTACATATTATTTATAATGTAAGGTTTACATTAACTTAATTTGCTTGGTAACTTAGGTTAAGTTCATATGAGGTTACTTATATAATTTCATAAGTTCTTAAAGTTCAAAATTTAGGGGCATTTTAGTCATTTCATATTATGTTAAGCTTTGGGTTTTACAAGTTAGAAGTTGAATCTTCCTCTTCAAGCTCTGATTCAAAAAAAACTTTAGCTGTGACCATCTCAAGTGATTTGTTTGCTGAAAAGCTTCTTCCTGTGTTAGTTGATCTATTCTTACAGGCTCCAGTAGCTGAGAAGTTGATTATTTTTCCTTACGTCATCCAAGGTCTTGGAAGGTAGAAATTTATTCCATATATTATTTGCTAGATGTATTATACAACCACGATTGCTTGTATGTTTTTATATCACTTTCAAATTTTTATATTAGGTTGACCCGGTTGACATAAAACACAGCCTAAATTGACCCATTTATAATAAATTGGGTCTAAATTGCCACATCTACTTTTTTTTATTAATCTTGACATTGTTTTTGCAAGACGTCATGTCTATACCATGTCATGCCTTCCATCACTAATCCCCAGGGGGTCATGTTCTATCCTGCCATGTCTTCCATTTCTGAACACGTGCTGTCTGAATTGTGAAGCATTCTTAGCAATACCATATCAGACTTGACACATGGATTTAATCTTATATAGTTTCATCATCGTGATTTACTTGATCTTGAGGCCTCTACATCTACATCCTTATGTTCATCAGATGTTCTCATATTTGCAGGTTTTGTATTTTTATCTGGTTAGTGAGGGAAGAGAGACCTCATTGAGATGAATACCACTTGTGAAATCTTATGTGAATTTGTTCCGTTGTTCGTATAGATGCCTTACTTTTTTCTGTGCTTGCAGGATTTGCTTTTGTTTACTTTGAGGATGAGCGTGATGCTGAAGATGCGATTCATGCTCTTTATAATACCCCATTTGGATATGACAGACACAAACTGACTGTGGAATGGGCTAGAGTATGTTGCCGTGTACTTGTTTGATTATAATAATTGTACATTAATCTATGGAATTTAGTTGAGAATTTGACCTGAATATTGTGGCAGGGTGAGCGTGGTCGGCACCGAGATGTGTCCAAGTCAATGGCAAACCAGAGACCAACTAAAACGCTGTTTATAATCAACTTTGATCCCATCCGCACAAGGGTTCGTGATATCGAGAAACACTTTGAACCATACGGAAATGTTCTCCATGTTCGTATCAGGCGCAACTTTGCATTTGTGCAGTTTGAAGCACAAGAAGAGGCCACAAAAGCTCTCGAGTGTACACACATGAGGTTTGTTCTTGTAGAGCTATTTCTTTTATTCATTTATGGTCTCATGATTGCTACTTATAGTACTGATGATTATGGCGTTTTGTTGCAGTAAAATTCTGGACAGGGTGGTATCAGTGGAGTATGCTTTAAGGGATGACGGTGAGAGAGGATCCCGATCATTCAGCCCTAGAAGAGATTATGGTCGTCGTGGTGATAGTCCTTATAGGTCACGAAGTCCTTATAGTAGAGATCGACCAAGTCTTGATTATGGGCGTGCTCGTAGCCCTGTGTACGATGAGTACAGGGGACCATCCTATGACAGGTCCAGGAGTCCTGCATATGAGCCATACCGCAGGTAATGCTTTTCTGCACTTATATATTGTATTTGGTAAAGAGTGTTAAGAGACTTGGCCTGACGATTTTCTTTTTGTTTTTCTCACTTTACAGCCGGTCTCCTGTACGCAGATCAAGATCTGTACGAAGATCAAGAACTTTAGAGACTGTAGCTAGTGGTTGCATAGTAGTATGGGCGTGCAACTGGCGACTTGATCATTATTCATATCTTTCATGTTTGCAATAGTTATGTGTTTAGTACGTATGTTCATGTTTTAATAGGCATTGCAACGAAGTGAAAAGTCATGACGCTTAGTATTTAACATGATATTAAATACTAACCGTCATGTTAGGAATTATTAGAAATAATATTTATTTCATTGCTGCTGTTAGTAGTATTGGTTCCTGCTGGCAGGTATGTAGTTCCTGCTGGTAGTGTTAGTTTGTTTCTGCTGTTAGTTTTCATTGCTACGGGTAATACCGTATGTTTAAAAAGTTTGTTAGAGTTAATTTAGGAAGATATAGTGTATATCTCTTTACACGTTTTCTTAGTAATGCTGCATTAGGGTTTCTTGTAGTATAAAAAAAACATGCGGCTATGAGTTTTGGGATCGAATTCTTAATATCTTTAGTGAATAAAAGATCCATAGAGGATCAAAGTCTTTATAGTTATTCTTCTTCTTTGTTAGTTTATATTCATAGATTCTCTTGTAGCGTGCTTGTGATTACATAGGCATTCTACCGATCCACAAAGGCTCAAAGATCTATCAAGCAGGCCTAGATCTAACAAGTGGTATCAGAGCCTGGTGAGGATCTCCGTCGAAGAAGAATAACTATAAAGACTTTGATCCTCTATGGATCTTTTATTCACTAAAGATATTAAGAATTCGATTACAAAACTCATAGCCGCATGTTTCTTTTATACTACAAGAAACCCTAATGCAGCATTACTAAGAAAACGTGTAAAGAGATATACACTATCTCTTCCTAAATTAACTCTAACAAACTTTCTAAACATACGGTATTACCCGCAGCAATGACAACTAACAGCAGAAACAAACTAACACTACCAGCAGGAACCAATACTACTAACAGCAGCAATGAAATAAATATTATTTCTAATAATTCCTAACACGTCATTTTATTATATTACCCATAAATTTGTTGGTAAATTCTCATATATTCGTTTCTTAGATGCTTCAACTTGTTCTGAAATCAATTAATTCACTCTATTAGAAAATCAATTAATTCACTCTATTATCAATTAATTCACTTTATTACTCATATATTCATTTCTTAGACGCTTCAACTTGTTCCGAAATCAATTAATTCACTCTATTACCCATAAATATAATCAATTAATTCTAATATGTTATTTTGTATCACAGGTGATACCTAATATCTTATTTTGTATCACAGGTGATACCTAATATCTTATTTGTATCACAGGTGATACCTAATATTTGGTATGTATCACAGGTGATACCTAATATCTTATTTTGTATCACAGGTGATACCTAATAAGTTATTCTGTATCACAGGTGATACCTAATATGTTAACTGTTTGTTTATTTTGCCTTTTCCACCTTAATTCTCAAGTTATAAAAATTTTGTTTTCACAAAAGTTGTTCATTTTTAGCTTATTAATAAGTTTCATGAAAAAAAAATTGCAAAAACAAAAACTGGGAAGTTGGGAAGCCCAGAGTGAGCCGAGGCTCGAACCCCATACCTCTACCATCTTCAACCAGTTTAACACACCACAACCATCTCTGGCCTTTAATTCACTTAACCAATTTTTTCCCTTTTTGCTTATTCACAGCTTATTCAAATAAGCTATCGATTCCTTTTTATTTTTCCTAAGTTCAATATAGCTTAAAGTAGTTTTCCAGAATTTTTCATAATTTTTCGTATTAATTTAGTATTTTTAATATTATTCTTAGTCCAAAACTGTTTTTAATTCATTAAAATAAAAATAAAAAGCAAATTTACACATCTAGGGGTAATTTTTGATTTTTAGGTTTTCTTAGGCTCGTTTAATTCCCGTAAGAACTCGTTTTTCAGTTTAATTTGCATTTTTGCTTATTTGTGCTTTACTTACTTATTTTGTATCACAGGTGATACCTAATATGTTATTTTGTATCACCTATGATTTTGTATGTATCACAGGTGATACCTCATATTTTGTATCTACAAAAACAAGTAGCTAACTATAGTCTAACTATCACAGGTGATACCTAATATGTTATTTTGTATCACAGGTGATACCCAATAAGTTATTTTGTATCACAGGTGATACCTAATAAGTTATTTTGTATCACTGGTGATACCTCATAATGTTAGTAGGTAACAACAAGTATTTAGCAAAAAAATAAGCTTAAAAGTCTACACAATAAGCAACATGAAAATAGCTTATCAAATTCTTAATATTTTGATAAAAACATTACATAACAAAAATTTTATAACTAAAACATAAAATTCAATATTTCTTGTAGAAACATATAAACCATCTTCAACTTGGCCTAAGACTTTGAAACATAAAATTTACCATCTTCAATTTGTTATGTAATGTTTTTAATGAAATACCATTATTGCTACAATACTTTTTCTTTGTTTTTTATTGAATGTTATGGTTGTTTATTATTGTTGCGGTTTGTTTTATATGAAAGTTGGTTTATTTCGCATATTTGGTTGTTTGTAAACTAGTCTGCAATATGCATTTGGTTGGAAAATAGCATTAGCTTACACCTATCGGTGTAAAGAATCCTCTTTGTAAACTATAACATGTTCCTCATCATATCCGTTTCAGGTGGGGTTCGGGTTGCGGGTTTTGGTTGGCGGGTCAGAAATCTTCAACCCAAACACTAATTTTTTAAGAAATCGGATCAGGTTTGCCAACCCTAACTTGCATACGCGTAACCCGTACACAACCCTTAAGATAAAGAAGTGCGAGTAGAGTTGCCAGGCCATTTCTATTTGCACTTGAAAATGAGTCAATTTAACTCGTATGAGTTCTTGTTTTAACATGTTACCAATCTATTTCCATCTTTATTCATATAGCAAACAAGACTTTAATAAACTATTATCTCAAATGAACAAAAAGTCTCAATAAACTAAAAATTCAAATTATGGAAAAACAATATTAGAACACATTTTCAATACAATAATTCTAAAGTTTTAAAACAAAAGAATCATCAGGATCTTATATGCCTGTGAATAGCAACTTCATAACTTTAGCCAACTAGCCACAAGTGACTAAATGGTGAAACATCTACAAGAAATTAGAATGTGATTATGCTATACTCTCTCTGAAATCTTTACAGGCTTCTTGGGGATCTTAAAGGCGGCAAAAACAGATTAATTAAGCTCAACCTTATGATCCTCCTTACGAACATTGGATTGTATATTAGATTGCTTGAGAATCTCAAAGAGTGAGGTAGTGCTACTGCTTTCGGTAACAAGCTTTGTAGTTTGTGTAAGTGATCTCGCTTGTGACTGTGAATTGCTGTACCTGGTTGCAACCTTTTTTGTTTGGACTTCTCTTGATGTCTGCTTAGTAAAAAAAAGGGCAAAATCCATCAATAAGTGCTGATTAGACTCCAACGTCGTAGACAGCTAGAGATCACAAAACTACTGGATAGTAAAAGGAATCAAAGATAAGTTATTTACAAAGCTCACTAGTCACCAAGCATTTGCGTCACAAGTTCAGTGAGTATACCCGTAATAGAGGTTGCATTTTCAACCAATTTTAATGTATATAGGACAATTAAAGTTAATAAACATCCATGATGTCGAGGTTCAAGAGCATATAATCGACATAGGTATACTCAGGGAAAGCCCCGACATCGTGCCCATCCCTTTGAAATTACATGTCCAGAGTATTGTAATTAGGTATCACCTGTGATACCTAATATCTTATTTTGTATCACAGGTGATACCTAATATTTGGTATGTATCACAGGTGATACCTAATATCTTATTTTGTATCACAGGTGATACCTAATAAGTTATTCTGTATCACAGGTGATTCCTAATAAGTTATTCTGTATCACAGGTGATACCTAAAGTTGCCCGGTGTACTAACTTTTGAATCAATGAAGTGAATTTGCTTATATAATATGGGCAATTCTAAGTTCCGGATTCGTAATTTTTATTCACTCATATTTGGTTATCTTGAATGCAGGGGCTAATAGGCAGTTGAACAAGACGCCATAGCTGGTGTCACAAATGTAGCTCAAAACACATGGTAGGTCTATTTGCCTAATATCTTATTTTGTATCACAGGTGATACCTAATATCTTATTTTGTATCACAGGTGATACCTAATATCTTATTTTGTATCACAGGTGATACCTAATATTTGGTATGTATCACAGGTGATACCTAATATCTTATTTTGTATCACAGGTGATACCTAATAAGTTATTTTGTATCACAGGTGATACCTAATATGTTAACTGTTTGTTTATTTTGCCTTTTCCACCTTAATTCTCAAGTTATAAAAATTTTGTTTTCACAAAAGTTGTTCATTTTTAGCTTATTAATAAGTTTCATGAAAAAAAAATTTTGCAAAAACAAAAACTGGGAAGTTGGGAAGCCCAGAGTGAGCCTAGGCTCGAACCCCAGACCTCTACCATCCTCAACCAGTTTAACACACCACAACCATCTCTGCCCTTGGGTCTTTTTCGTTATAGCTTGCACCTTTAATTCACTTAACCAATTTTTTCCCTTTTAGCTTAACTTCCCTTTTTGCTTATTCACAGCTTATTCAAATAAGCTGTCGATTCCTTTTTTATTTTTCCTACATTCAAATAAGCTTAAAAGTGTTTCAACACAATCTGTAACAATCTATTTCATATAAAAACTCAGTAATAATCAAACAATCATGTATAAGTCTGTTATTCAAATTTCATCAACACAATCTGGGAAATTTAAAATTAACAAAGATACTAAAAAAAGAAGCGGACGACTTATGTTGTAATTTCTGGTTGATCCAAATGGTCCTCTTCTCTTGTAATTTCTGGTTGATCCAAATCGTAGATATAGAAAACTAAATACCTTAAACTAAATTGCACTAGCCACATGCGACTTGTTTTTGTTTATTATTTCTTCTAATATCATCTTTTGTCTATGTTTCTTCTCATCTTATATTTGTGATTATTGATTGGGTGCATCAACATCTTTGTCAAAAACTTTACTATCGTCTTCATCAACTCTTTTAAGTTTATTTTTTTTGCTAAATACTTGTTACCTACTTACATTATGAGGTATCACCTGTGATACAAAATAACTTATTAGGTATCACCAGTGATACAAAATAACTTATTAGGTATCACATGTGATACAAAATAACATATTAGGTATCACCTGTGATAGTTAGACTGTAGTTAGCTACTTGTTTTTGTAGATACAAAATATGAGGTATCACCTGTGATACATACAAAATCATAGGTGATACAAAATAACACATTAGGTATCACATGTGATACAAAATAAGTAAGTAAAGCACAAATAAGCAAAAACACAAATTAAATTTATTGAATCACAATTTTTCTCATTACTGGATCATGATAATTTAAATGCAGCATGTTCTCGTGGATCCCATCTAATATTAGATCACAGCTTCCACAATTAGAAATCAAAGAGTGAAGAGAATCAAATTCATTAAGCATGCTTCTGCCGTTATCCATAGACTTCCTAACCCCCTTCAGTCTTTTCTTCTGAAAAACCTCCTTCCATATGTCAAAAACACTTTTGGATGAATCCTTTCTACCGACCACTTGAGAACTGATGTCCAACACATTGAGCATTTCCTTCTTTTTGTTGAGGAACTGAAGAGTGTTCAAGCATGAGCGTATGTCACATTCAGTATATTCAGCCAGTGCAGTAAGTGCAACAGAGCTTGTCCTCATTCCTTCCTTGTTGCATATAAATTTAAGCCTGCTCACAATACGATTTACTGTTGGCTGAACAAATACATGAACCTTTGCCACCTGGCGCAACGGTCTCAAAGCAGGTGCATATAGGTCATTGTAAATGCAAATCACAGGTCTAAGAAGTGGTGCGTCCTTCTTCTTCTTTGACTTTCCTGATTGTTTAAAAAAAGAAAAAGAAGCAAATCATGCTTTATAATGATCAGCTTCTGCATATTTTTTCTGATCACCACAAGTTAGTAACGCTACAATCAGACAAAGTAAAAAGGGAAAACTAGTAGTCAACAGAGGCTTTGTTAAAGTAAGTATGTTGATGTTTAAAGTTCTTTATGACGTATGTTGTATGAACTATTTAAATCACGCAAATCAAGTTCGTTGCTGATAATTTATTCAGTACAACAGTATATATTCTATTGTAAACGTGTAACAAATTTTCTGGGACCTTTTCACTACCATAGTTGATCATATGTTCTCATCTTAGATAACACATTCCATGCACACATCACATGGATTTTTAAAGGTATTATTATTTATTAGTCATATTCTTCGACCAGTACTTGGTCTCCATAGTCATCATTCTTCTAAGGGTATGAAAACCAATACTAATCATATAAACCTCCACCAGTATATCATCGTGTTTAACTTGATCTCTATCTAAAACATTCTTTCTAATTATCATTAAGAGAGGATGGAATTAGTCATACTCATATTGCATCCCTTTCACCATCTTTATGGATATGGTCAACAAAAGTGGCTCTATGTTAGCTTATTAGGCCATTGGAATGTCACTTTTTTGACCAGTTGATAGGCATATTTTGAGGGTGCTTGGATGTGTATTTGGTGTGCTTCTAAAAGTCTTGACTGAAAATAATAGTTGTTTGTGTGCTTAGAAATTATGATATTTGAAGTAACTAATATGTAAAATGAACACCTTAAAGTATAATGGGAACAGGTTGTGGCATAATTAAAATTAATGAAGAATATATGCATGCTTCATCCAAAAAATAAACTTTTTCCAAATAGATACCTCTTTGGTCCAAGGTCCTTTAACAAGTTCGGGGCTAAGAACTGTTTGCGAGCGATAGAGGCACTGAACATCTGATCGTCCTGGAATTGATTCGGCTACACAATTTGGTTAAATTCCTATCAATTTGGCAGAATTTGAGCATAATTGAGTGAAAAGAAACTAAATTACACAATGTAGGGTCTTGATAAGTACGTATTTTGTTACCTTGATGCGTGCTTCATCAAATAGCAGCAATAGAATGAAGACAGGGTCAACTTGAGTAGCAGCATACAAACTACCATCTGCTGACACGTAAACATATTCTTATTAGGGAACACACATATCCAAATAATTAGAAAGTAAAAAAGAAAATGTTAACAAAATCATACATCTAATAGCTGAAATTCATACATCTAATAGCTTATAGAGTAAAAATCAGACCAAGAGGGGCTTAATTTCAGCTTAAGAATAAGCTGAGAAAATGATACTGAAGCAGACCAGTGCAGGGCAGAAAAGGGAGTTTTCAAGCTAGTAAAAAGCTAATCTAAAAATTTCAGAAAAATATGATATAACTAAATAAGCAACAAAATATTATCTGTGCAAAATTTGGGCTTATTCTAACTTATATTGAACAAATAATAAATAGAAAACATAGGACTGATATGGCAATTTGGGTAAAAATTGTGCAGACTTAGCTTTTATGACCAAACTATATTAGACCTTGATGAAATGACTCCAACTTATGTAATCCTATTTTGTGAGCTAAAATGAACTAAGAAGCACCAAAAACCAAAACTGATTGAGCATATTCCCTATAATTGCTTATTAGAACAGTAACTAGTTCTATAATTACACTACTAATGCAAAACCTCAAGAAACTTTAATTTAGCAAAAGAACCTCTAACAAACAACTTATATAGATTGAATTCAGCATGATTAAACTTTAACCAAGTGTACATGAGTAGTGTATCATCATTTTGACCCACTTTGGGGCTTAACCCAAACACCCCTTAATGGACTGATTTGATGATTTTAAACTAAACAATGACCAAATTAAGCTAGGATTAGACAACTCAGATGCTAAACTAAACTTATTAAGCTACGTTTTTGAATATCACAACTGATATTCTGAATATCACTTGTTATTTTCTGAATATCTATCACTTGTGATATTCTGAATATCACTTGTGATTTTCATGTTACAAAACATTAGTTGAAATCACTTGTGATATTCTTAATATCACAGAAAATCACTTATGATATTCAGAATATCATTTGTGGTACTCAGAATATCACTTGTGATACTCAGAAAATCACTTGTGATAATCAGAATATCACTTGTGATATTCAGAATATCACTTGTGATATTCACACTTTTCACATCATTAACTTCAACAAAATCTCCATAAACGCTTAAAGCCTAACTTCTATCATGTATGATATAAAATATAAGTTTTTACACTTTTTTAGGCAACTAATCACATGTGACTTTTGACTAAAACATCATATTCTAACTCTTCACCGTAGACTAAGCCTTCGGCTTCGCCTTAGGCTTAGCCTACAACTTCGGCAATGGCTTAGCCGTGCTCTTACACTATAATTCCATTACTCGAGCTAACTTCTAGTCACTCATTTCGTTTCTAAAATCACAATATCCACAACAAATCTTTTCTAAACAGTGAAAACCTAACTTCTAATCACACATCCCTTCATTAAAATCTTAATAACATCAACACACTCTATCTATAACTGAAAATCTTACTTATCACAATAACATCATCAAAATATTATAAATAGTGATAACATAACTTATAATCACATATTTCTTCATTAAAAACACAATAACTTCAACAAAAACTCATTAAACAGTTTAAATGTAACTATCATTCATATATATGCAGAATAAAATCACAACAGAAACTCTATAAACACTACGCTTCATTATTTAAGCATAAATAACCGTAAAGTATGTAGATAATGTGTTTTATACCTGAATCGATGATTTTAATCGTGTTTGTCACCAGTTTTTTACTCGAACCTTCACCAGTAGGCTTCTTCATTAAGTTCTGGTCTAAAACACCATCATCTGCGTCTTTATCTTCCATTTTGATGTGATATTTTGGTTAAAATTTTATGTTTGGTACGGTTATGGTGTGAGTAAATGAGAGGTTATTTTGATCGGTGTAAATTTGCTAGTGTGTGTTTGGTGAGAAGTTACGGTGATGATGAATGAGAGGGGGTGTTAGTTGTGTTTTTTGAATTGACCAAAATGCCCCCACGCGTTGTTGATATTTTTTTAACTAGTAAAATGTTTTAATCATATGGTGGGGATGTGTCCCTTGGTATGTGAGATTTGTTTGGTTTGCAAAATAATTCTCCTCTTAAATTATTTGGTTTATATCATTTTCTGAGTTGTAACCGTCTTCCGACTCTGGTTCCTTCAAATCCATCCGCCATAGCTACTCAATTTTCTTACTGTGTCTCAAGGTATAATTAAAATCTATTATAATCTCAAACGTCACTTTTGAAATTTTACTTATGGTACCAATGCATGAAGATTAATTTTTGGTCCAATCACCATTGTTTGCTATGAAGATTAACGTGTATATAATCTTTGAAAGTGCTTCAAGAGAGTCTAAATTTTCATTTTTTTTAGAACAACAATCTTTTTCACACCTGTTTTACCTATCTCACAAACAACTAAAGGGCTAAAGGCCTTGGGTCATTTTTATGATATATTGTACTAGTATATAACTTTGTAATTAAAATCTCAAAAGAAAAATAAAAATCATAAACTAAAAGGCTTTGAGAGAGTTACGTCTAATTAGAAGAAAATGAATTTATAAAAAAAGGTTCAAGAATAAAAAAAATATATATATTTTTTATTAGATGAGAAGATAACAAAATTTAGAAAGTTAAGAGGAAAATGTTAAAACTTAAAAACTAGAAACAACCGTGAGAAATTACTGCATTTATGAAAGGGTACATTAGGAATACTATAAAGAAATAATTATGTTAATAAGATGGTGACAAGTGTACAAATAATATAATTAGGTTTATATTTAGGTCTTTTTATTAGGTCTAAATATCAAATCTCATAAAATAATGAGTAAACTACAAAATACCTCCATGTGGTTTGGTCAATTTCATACGTTACATCCCTCCCAAAAAAGTTGCGCCATACACATCCCTCAGTTAGTAAAAGTCAGACACAATACATCCCTCACTTATAAAAATTCAAAAAATTAATAAAAATTCGAAAAAACTTATATAAATTCGAAAATTTAATAAAATTTCAAAAAATATATAAAAATTCGAAAAAATTTATAAAAATTCAAAAAATTTATAAAAATTCAAAAAATTTATAAAAATTCGAAAAAACTTATAGAAATTCGAAAAAATTAATAAAAATTCGAAAAAACTAATAAAAATTGAAAAAATATATTAAAATTAGAAAAAGTTTATAAAAATTCGAAAAATTTAAATAAATTCGAAAAAATTTATAAAAATTCAAAAAATTTATTAAAATTCGAAAAATTTATAAAAATTCGAAAAAAAACTTATATAAAATCGAAAAAACCTATATAAATTCGAAAAATTTATAAAAATTCAAAAAATTTATTAAAATTCGAAAAATTTATATAAATTCAAAAAAATTTATAAAAATTCGAAAAAACTTATAAAAATTCGAAAAAACTTATAAAAATTCAAAAAATTATTAAAAATTCGAAAAAACTTATATAAATTCGAAAAATTTATAAAATTTCAAAAAATATATAAAAATTCAAAAAAATTTATAAAAATTCAAAAAAATTTATAAAAATCCAAAAAATTTATAAAAATTCAAAAAATTTATAAAAATTCGAAAAAACTTATAAAAATTCGAAAAATTAATAAAAATTCGAAAAAATTATTAAAATTGAAAAAATATATTAAAATTCAAAAAAATTTATAAAAATTCAAAAAATTTATAAAAATCCAAAAAAATTTATAAAAATTCGAAAAAATTTATAAAAATTCTAAAAATTTATATAAATTCGAAAAAATTTATAAAAATTCAAAAAATATATAAAAATTCGAAAAAATTTATCAAAATTCAAAAAATTTATATAAATTCGAAGAAATATAAAAATTCGAAAAAACATATATAAATTCGAAAAAACCGATATAAATTCGAAAAATTTATAAAAATTCAAAAAATTTATAAAAATTCAAAAAATTTATATAAATTCGAAAAATTTTATAAAAATTCGAAAAAACTTATAAAAATTCGAAAATTTAATAAAAATTCGAAAAAACTTATATAAATTCGAAAAATTTATAAAAATTCAAAAAATATATAAAAATTCGATAAAATTTATAAAAATTCGAAAAAATTTATAAAAATTCAAAAAATTTATAAAAATTCAAAAAATATATAAAAATTCGAAAAAACTTATATAAATTCGAAAAATTAATAAAAATTCAAAAAAACAAATAAAAATTGAAAAAATATATTAAAATTCGAAAAAATTTATGAAAATTCAAAAAACTTATAAAAACCCGAAAAAAATTTATAAAAATTCGAAAAACTTATATAAATTCGAAAAAAATTTCAAAATTCGAAAAAAATTTTAAAAATTTTAAAATTTTTAAAAAATTCGAAAAAAAATCTAAATTTTTTATAAAATTCGAAAAAAAATTTAAAAAATTTATAAAATTTTTTATAAATATTTTAAATTTTTAATTTTTTTGAATTTTTAAGTTTTTATAAAAATTTTAATTTTTTATAAATTTTTTCGAATTTTAATAAATTTTTTGAATTTTTATAAATTTTTTGAATTTTTAAAAATTTTTCGAATTTTTATATAAGTTTTTTCGAATTTTTATAAATTTTTTGAATTTATATAAATTTTTTGAATTTTTATAAATTTTTTCGAAATTATATAAATTTTTCGAATTTTTATAAATTTTTTCGAATTTTTATATATTTTTTGAAATTTTATAAATTTTTCGAATTTATATAAGTTTTTTCGAATTTTTATAAATTTTTTGAATTTTTATAAATTTTTCGAATTTAAATAAGTTTTTTCGAATTTTTATAAATTTTTCGAATTTATATTAGTTTTTTCGAATTTTTATTAATTTTTTGAATTTTTATAAGTTTTTTCGAATTTTTATAAGTTTTTTCGAATTTTTATATATTTTTTCGAATTTATATAAATTTTTCAAATTTTTATAAATATTTTCTAATTTATATAAATTTTTCGAATTTTTATAAATTTTTTGAATTTTTAAAATTTTTTCGAATTTATATAGGTTTTTTCGAATTTATATACGTTTTTTTGAATTTTTATAAATTTTTTCGAATTTATATAAATTTTTCGAATTTTTATATATTTTTTCGAATTTATTTAAATTTTTTGAATTTTTATAAATTTTTTCGAATTTTTATAAATTTTTTGAAATTTTATAAATTTTTCGAATTTATATAAGTTTTTTCGAATTTTTATTAATTTTTTGAATTTTTATAAATTTTTCGAATTTATATTAGTTTTTTCGAATTTTTATTAATTTTTTGAATTTTTATAAGTTTTTTAGAAATTTTATAAGTTTTTACGAATTTTTATAAATTTTTTCGAATTTATATAAATTTTTCGAATTTTTATAAATGATTCGAGTCAGCTGATTAAGTTAATCCTTGAAACCAAACGGACGAAAACGTAAAAAAGCGGACGTAAATGTAAAAAAATGGACGAAAACGTAAAAAAGCGGACGAAAACGTAAAAAAGGACTAACGGTGCAAATAGAGTTATCCCAGAGGACTAACGGTGTAAACATTTTCTATCTCGTTAGGAGATAACGGAAAAATGGTTTTGCGCCGTTAGTCCTTTTTTTAACGGAGGGATGTATTGTGTCTGACTTTTACTAACGGAGGGATGTGTATGGCGCAACTTTTTTGGGAGGGATGTATCGTGTGAAATTGACCAAACCACAGGGATGTATTTTATAGTTTACTCTAAAATAATGAATGATTAATAGGATCACCGAATACTTTATATCACGCAAGATACATTCTATTCATACATAATGAGGTAATTGTATAAGAGCACAAGGTGCAGTGAGCACCCATATCTCCTCATTTGGAGCACATCGGATGCCACCTCACTTTAACAAACCTCCACAACTAACCCCCCTCACTAAGACCATCCGTAGTGGGGCGTGGAAGCCCCAAAACGCCCCATTCCCCAAAACGGTTGGGCGTGGTCCAAAAAAAACGGAGGGCGTGATGTTTATAATGCCCGTGCCCCTTTGTTTTCTTTGAAAATAATGTCAGTTCAAGCCCTAACATGTCCCAAAAACGCCACTACTACCACTACATCACTTTTTCTACCAAGCCCCAACATGGCCCACACTGCCACATGGCGCAAAACGCCCCACCCTCTCTTATACACCACTACACATGGTCTAACAACTAACCACAACTTACTCATTTGGGCCCACCACTTACAACTTTATTTTTTTATTCAAATTTCCAAATAAACTAAATTCATTTCATTAAAAATAAAAATACAATACAACACAATAAAAAACATACGAAACGTAAAATAACGATACGGTAAAAGACACGATATGAAAAAAACACGACACGAAAAAAAAAACACGATACGAAAATAATGATACGTTAAGCATTTCATTCATCCCATTTGGGGTGGTTTCTCAAAACCTCTCACACGTAAACATATTGAAAGTTTCTCCCCCCAAATCGTTGTTCAAAAATAGTCTTTGCATTCTTGAGAATCTCACCGTCATTTTCCCCGCTTGTACGCTGCAAATGTTTGTAAATAGCGTTGAATTTTTGACATTCACTGCTAAGTCTTGTCCATTTACCCGTTACCATATTTTTGTTACGATTGTCACCGTTAGACTGATTGTTGAACATGTCTACAACCTGGTTCCAAAAGGAGTTTTCATTGTAGTTGCCTAGGTCTTGGGAAACTGCAACCCAAACTTCAGCTAGCAAGTTTTCTTCTTCTTTTGACCAACGAGTATTCATTTCAAATGTTTGAACTTTGATATACAAGTGTGTGAAAAATAGCCTATTATGGTATGTTATTTATAGCCGTTTGAACTTTCAAATTCAAAATTCAAATTAAAAAACGAGCGGGATATTTTAAAATTCAAATTCAAATGTAAACGGGCGGGATATATTTAAATTTTAAAATTCAAATTCAAATTAAAAAACGGGCGGGATATATTTAGAATTTAAAATTCAAATTCAAATTGCAAATCTAGCCTATAAATACCCCAGACTTCTCACACATAAACACATTCAAAATCGAAATTCAAGATCGAAAATCAACATTCAAAACTGCAAATGTCTCGCAAAGATTTCTCCCAACAATTCCCCAGTCCTCCTCGCCAAGATTTCTCCCAACAATTCCCCAGTCCTCGCCAAGATTTCTCACAACAATTCCCCAGTCCTCCAAATGAACCAGTGAACACGCCACCGGAAGATATCTTTCCGGTTTTCCGACCGGAAAATGAACCGGTAAACACTCCACCGGTTGTCGAACAACAACCCAATCCATTTGGACTCACGGAGGATGAACTCCGACTTCTAGAGCAAGATGAGGAAGTCAGGAGACAAACAGAGGAACGAGAACTACAAGAAGAAGCTGCTCGTTTGGAGCAGGAAGCCAGGGATGAAAAACATCTGAGAAACAACTGGTTTGACATCATGGAATGAAAGTATTATGCTGGCGAGTTTAGGTCCTCTTCGAGTGAAGACGGTTGGGTCTCAGATGATTCCTTCCATTAATTTGTAGTTTCATTTTCATTACCGTATCGTAGTTTCTATTAATCGTATTTTGTTTTTTCAAATTCGATGTTTAATGTAATTTCAATTCGATGTTTAATGTATTTTCATTTTACTTTAGAAAACGTTACAAGTTTTATAAAAACTTTATAAGTTTATTCAACTTTACATAAATATTAATACATTACATATTTACAAAACTTGAAAAAAAAAAAAAAAAAAAAAAAAAAAACTGACAAAAGGGTGATGCAAACCCTAACCCCGTCGTGCAGACGACTAGGTTGCTAGTGGAGAAAAAAGATGAAGCACCCCGGTATGGTGGTTAGCTGTGGCGAGCTTGCCACTTGGACTGGCGAAGGACGAAACGAATTGCACCGGGTGCTCTAACCTATACATGCGTGTGTTCGATGAGTACTTTTATTAACCTTTTTCTATCGAGAAAGCTATAACTAAAAGCTACTAGTACGACATACTCACTTAACACATAGGGAGTAACTAACAATGACTAGTTTACACATGTTCTTGTTACTGATCCATCGAATATGTTATTGAAACATGATTGATTAATATAATTCTGTCGACAATTGAAATCAAATATCTAACGGTAGTCAACACTTTCCTAAAATAAGGTTGTGGTCACAAACTTAACTGAAAGTGAAAACTGATGTGACAAAGTTTGAAAAGTCGAATGAGTTCAACTGGATCATAACTTATTCGATAAGAATGGACCTATTATCATTTAATGAGAGAAGACAATATGAAGATATCCTACATTAAACATGACACATTCTACTCATTCTTGATGAGTTTTTAATGGTTGTAAGATGTGATGTGTAGTTTTCTATAGTGACTGATTTGTACACTATCAGGTTTCATATTTGGTGTACTGTATTCTGATGTATTAATCAGTTTTAGATTATGTAGTAGAAAATTTTGTTGACACTCGAAGTTACAAATGTGCCAATTGCCAAGGTCAAAATACTGAAACAGAGCAAGCCAAGTGGAGGCACAGACAGATAATTAGAGCAAGAAAGCACCAAAAGCAGCAGACAAATATGAGGGATGAACATGGCTATTAGGTAGAATCCGGCACAAAGAACCTTGCACCTAATTCTCAATATCTGCCTATCCTGAAAACTCATTTACATATATCCAAGCTTTATCAAAATGTGTACCTTGTGCATCCCTTAAATCACAAAATATGTCAATACCTTTTTCAATGTAGTAACTGCATATACTAACGCCAAAAAAACTGCATATAAAATATTCAAATCTGGTGACTTAATCTTCATTCACACTTTTGCCTGACTGAACTATCCATTGAAATTTGATCTAATAACTTTAAAATGTTTCACACGTCCCTGTGTTCAAAATGTTAAAATCCTTTTAAGCCACATCCACCCGGTTGAAAAATCTAAATTTTGTTTGGTCCATGCATAAGGCAAACTACATTCGGTCCCACAAGAAAACCTTGTCCACTCACCATCATGGTGAATACATACAGCAATAAAACAGAAGTGTCAAACGAGCTACTCTACTAGGCATTAGCAATGAGAAATATGAAATACCGTGTCTGTAAGAACTTGGAACCATTCTGATCACAACCTAATCAGTTTGCCAATGCAAAAGATTCAGATCATGTTAATATGAGAGATTAAGGGAAACAGAAAATATACTTATAGCCATAAAGATCACACAAGACGCCAGCAGTTATATTCAGGTTTGAACTCTTCTGCAAAATGATACTTAACCGTCACAATATGTGCTAAAGCCAACATAACAAAATAAAGTCTGACGAGAATACTTCACTAATACAAACCCTACTTGGAATTTCAAGGTACGATGTTCTCTGCAGATAATAAGCATGGAATTCCAGCAGCACATCTTTAACAGAATTACTAGACTTTGAAAGCACCCTGGCACAGAAAACAAGTGTACAAGATCAGTGACAAGTAGTTTTACTAATAAGAATATTGGCAAGATATACATCAAACAAGTATAGAGGCAACAATCCTAGTAGATTTAAACCAGCTCAGTTAAACCCAAATAAGTATGCGTCATAGATGACAATGTGACATATTCAAATAATACTACATCAAACATCATATCAAAGTTTCCCAGTAGCCAAAAAAAAGACTCCCAATCTTTCACGAACACAGGAGACTTGTAAAAGCTAATCAATGGTGGCTAAGCTATTTGCAAGAGTTTTACTACGATGCTACACATTTAAAACCTCAAATAAACTCCCAAGCCCTAAGAAGACAGCCAGAAATCATGTTATAAGTTTTAAGCTGCTAAAGCTTGGAGAATAATGGAGTTGGAACAAATTAGGCTTTAAGCAATTATGTACAGCTACATACTCTAACAAGAACGGCAACTAAGCTGTGCTTTAAACGGTTTAAAAAAATTATGTTCCTTTTTGCCGTTCTTATATTACAACTACTAGACATCATTCTACAATGCGATGGATAAGAGCAATTTATGGTATATAAATGAATCATTGTATATGAATGACAGTTAAAAACAAAAACATGAAATAAAATATTCTCAAGGTTCATTCATTCAGGGGTAGGTAGATAGTGTTCCATAAAAAAGATAACCTCTCATTCTCATGTCTCATGAGAATTTTCTTAATGGATCAAACATTAGGGTATACTCTTCCTTAAATCTTACGTGGAATACCCTTGGTTCATTCTCACCACAATCTCACTGTGCCGACAGTAAATCTCTCAGGCCAACATGTCCTGTTAATGTTTTCTAATATCTGATAGTAAATGTATTATCATTAAATCTCAGCAGCAGGTTTACGATATGTAGATTTACGTCGTAGAAAGATGTCTAGCATTATCACTTATTTCTACATGACGAATTCAGAAACATTAGTGATAATCTGATCAACGTAGGAAAGTTAAATGGGTGGAAAAAAATACTAAAGTGCCAAGTGCCGTGAGGAAATTACCTCAACAAGGGTCACAAATGTAGTTGATTGAGTATTGCAGGCCTAAGATTGCATTCGAAATTTAGCATTTTATCTTAAGTTTTTAGTGATTTGATAGTCCCTGCCTTTGTATTATATATTCAGTTAATGACCAAAAAGATCTTTAGCTTAGCGGTATAGGGGTGACCTATCAACCAATAGGTTGTGGGTTCAAGTCCTAATCGAGACATATTTGGTGTATTGATGTGTATATAACGGGTGTGTGAGTCTATGCCGCTCAGCTAAAGTGTATACACTCGATAATAACACTGAACAAATCTCAAAATTCCATATGTTATTATATACAAGGACTTGTGACTAGAAGTGTCATCAATAACATATACGATCAAGACACAATAAATGAAGACATATTTGATGTATTTATGTGTATATAATGGAAGCGTGTGTGCAGGTTCAAAGCATGTTACAAACAGCCAGATACTTGTACGTACCATAACTAGACATGGCCAGCTGAAGCATAAATGATGCAATGAATGTACAAATTTCAGCTAACATTAGGTACTTAGTTTGTTACATTATTAGCTAACATCAGGTACCGTTTGTTACCAAAGCATGTCGTGCATTTCATATTGTGATAGCATACTAAATTGAATGGTTAAACAAGCATTTTTCATTTTATCCAGCATATTTAAAACTGATATAAATACTATTTAGTATTTACAAATTTTACAACCGTTTCAACAAAGCTTTGCATGCACCAAATTCTAACATTGAAACAATAATTAGATACCAATACCATATGTTCTTACCTATGCAAGGACTATAGATTATCACGGGAAAATGATTCAGTAAGAAAAACAATCAAGGTGAAGTCAATATTTCACATAAAGTTAAACCACATTATGCATCGTGAGGCAGACATTAAACAATCAAATAAACACATCATAAAAATATTTACAATGTGTAGGTTCAGAATCAGATCTCTTAAAGCCAGACACTTACATATAGCCCAATGTAACAGCAATAACCTATCTTACTAAATCCAGTCATAGAACATTCAACAATCGAATAGCAACACAATTTCCTTAGGTCATTTAGCACTGAAAAAACACTGGTTTCAAAAATAAACAAGTGATCTCAGCCCAACAAATTTTTACAAACTAGCTATGGCAAAGTATGGAGTAGATAACAAGTATGATTCACAAACAACTAAGATAGTTGATGCATAAACAGTAATACAAATATATAATGCAGAACACAAAGGCATTTCAATGCATGAATTCAGTAAATGGTTCAACAGCGATATAGTGAGATTTGTATTATCAGTACGAATGGTGGTGATCTGGTAAATGTAAAATACTTTAAAAGTTGCCAAAGAACTAAAGTGCACTGAGAAGAAGGTGATCATTTGCCGGCCTAGTGAGATTTGTACAAATATATAATGCAGAACACAAAGGCATTTAAATGCATGAATTCAGTAAATGGTTCAAGAGCGATATAGTGAGATTTGTACTATCAGTACCAATGGTGGTGATCTGGTAAATGTAAAATACTTTAAAAGTTGCCAAAGAACTAAAGTGCACTGAGAAGAAGGTGATCATTTGCCGGCCTAGAATTGTTTTCTTAGTTTTGCATATCACCTTTAGTTTGCAGCCATTGGCTAGTCCTCATTTTTGTATTATGGTAAATGAAAAACTTAACCATTATAAATGAAATCTTCCTGCAACTTCTATATGTTCTTATCAATAGAACGACTACTTTCAAAAACTGTCAAGGTAAAACTTGAATATGAAGTCACTAACAAACACAATCAAAGTAAAGCCACTAACTGTATGGAGGTTCAAAATCAGGTTTCATACCACAAGTCACTTCTATATGGCCCAATTCAACAGCAATTACCAATAAAATTATAATGTAATCTTAAAGTTGTAGGCAACAGCAAGTCAGCAACTCATGCCACAAATATTAAGTCACAAGTCACTTCTATATGGCCCAATTCAACAGCAATTACCAATAAAATTATAATGTAATCTTAAAGTTGTAGGCAACAGCAAGTCAGCAACTCATGCCACAAATATTAAGTCACTTACAATCACAAACAAGGTGACACCACAATTTTATCAGACAGTTACAGCACATTTGATGCCTTCATATTAGACAATCAATGAACAACTACACACCAATAAACATTTAATCATGTGCAAGGTCAAAAGCAAGTTTCACGAAGCCGGATAGTCTGTCTAACCCAATCTAAATATTTACATATCTACTGTAACCTTATACCACCAAACAACAAATTCTCCCGCCTCAAATATAACGAAATCCAGTTAACGCACGCTCAATAACAAATCAAATAACAGCATATATGACTTAGGTCATTTAACACTCAAACTAAACATTATTTTTAATCCCAAACAAGTGATCACACTCGCAATACAACCCTCATAAAAAAGCGTGATACAGACTTCAAATAGATCCAAAAATCCCAAACTTCGTATAAACTTCATGGAAGCCTTATTTTTTAATAGGCATTTACCAATGAGTGGAAGAGAACATCAATTCAGACTTTTCCTAAGCTCAAGATGACTACTACTATAGGTGCTTTCAATTTGCACTATAGATGTACAGATAAACAAGTTTATACAAAACCGGAACTACATCATGCAAGTTCCAAGTTTAATACAAGAATGTTTACTGCTTTTAAATTAGCTACATACACACTTTAAGATATCGTTTGATGGTCATGAACTCAAATTCACATCAAGGATAATATTCACTTCCTAAAGCTCCTAAACTGCAAAGCCTTAGCTTATTACGTTAGATATAACATGGTAACTCATAAGCAATATCTATGCTACATTATGCAAACCATGAAAAAACTTTTTCGCTATAGCGGATTAGTAACATGAAAGATTCAATGGCATATTGTATGATCAAATACATTATGGCCAACTACCCATGACCATTTAGACTACCTTCATGTAGACAGTGTGATACACTTAACAGATTTCAACTTACTAAATGTCTAAACGTAAGTACCAAAAATCAACACAGATAACAGTTAAAAACAGATACGATTTTCACCAATGCCACTTCCTAAGTTAACTAATATACTGAAATCAATAAATATGACACGCATAACAAATAATGAAACAAAAGTAAAATACATTAAAGCAAGTCGAATCATACCAATCACTCCTACTGCTGCTGTTGCTGATTGTTGGGTGGTGGAGGCATACCCGGCCTACCAAACGCACCAGGAGGAGGCATCCCAGGTCTCGCCCCAACCGGAGGTGGACCCGGCATCCTAGGAGGACCACCTCCAGCAGGCGGCGGACCTCTCACCATCTGAGGAGGC